>OY759271.1:14466083-14483583 GCA_963662155.1 Lamellibrachia columna | reverse complement strand
TCAGAGCCATGTCATCAGCATAATCCAGATCAGAGAGATGACAGGCTGGATGTCTGGTGCTTCGGCGTCTGGTGAGAGTTAGTCCTTCTATATCATCAATCGCAGTTCTTAGGGCTTAGTTCAAGACTATGATGAACAGGTTTGGGGCGCAAGGGTCTTTTGAGAACTCCTGTGTTAATCTTGAAATTTGTAGTTTTCCCTTCGGGAATGCGTACTACGTCAGAGGTATTTTCATATGTTATCGGCTTTGACGATCTTCTCAGGGATGCCATGCGCATAAAGAATCAGGAACAGTTTGCTTCTATCTACTGAGTTAAAGGCTCTCTTGAAGTCGATGAAAACAATGGCAGCCTCTTTCTGGTGGTTTCTAATTTCATCTATGGTGCGTCTAAGAGCAAGCATTTGTGAAGATGTATATCGCTAGGGTCTAAATCCATTCTGGTTTGGGCGAAAGATCTTTTCTAGCTCAGGGCGAATTCTGTTAAGCAGGAGTCTATTGTAGACCTTTGCAGCAATCTGTGTTAGACTCTTCCTAAAAAACTCTCTTGGAATAAGTTATTCCAAGAGAGTTTTTTAGGAAGAGTTAGGTGTCCTTTCTTAGATATTGATACGATACCCGAGATCTCCCATTACGGTGATCTATTCCCTAAGTATGTTTCGTTGCAGAACTTCAACAAATATTTACTTATACAATACAATACAACACAACACAACACAACACAACACAACACAACACAACACAACACAACACAACACAACACAACACAACACAACACAACACAACACAACACAACACAATACAATACTCGTATATTTGGGCCCATCTATACAAGCATATTATGTGGTACATATACGTAATAAAGAGCCTGTATCACATTAAAAAAATTTAATTCGAAACACTGTTTACTACGCAAATGTTTGTGTTGTTCTATTGAGGTGGATGTCATGTTTATCACGTGTATGGTGGTCATGAATGCTAATGTTTGGTTGAAATGATAACTGTTGAAGATATGTCGGTAGTTGATCATGCTAAAATTTATAATAACGTTTCTATTCTTGCACTTGTAAGATATCTCTTATTTTTAATACTTTGAACTTCTTGAATTATGATTAAGAATGTGCATTTTATTTGATAAGATTTATTAACAGAAGTGCCCTCTTGAATCTTCATTATTCTTTCATGTTTATAACCCATGTCAAAACACAATAAGTAGTGTGAGGTAGTAGCAGTGTATTGTATAATAGTAATTTAATTTGGGTTGGTAAAAAGTGTTTTAATTTATTTAATATTCCTAAACTTTTAGAACATTTATTGGAGATCCTGTCAACACGTTTTTTGCAATTTAGGATTTAATTTACTGTCAAGCCTAAAAATGTGTACACCACTGATGTTTAGTTGTAAAGGAACAAGTGTTTTATCACCCATTTTATGATTTATATACTTAGATATATTCACATCGATGGATAGTTTATTTATGCATAGCCAATCGTTAATGTTATGTAATTAATTATTGTTTATATATATATATATATATATATATATATATATATATATATATATATTATGAAGAGTAAAAGGCCGAGGATAGTCCCTTATGGTACATCTATATTCAACGTTTCTGACTTGACATCATTGACAAATACATAATGTTTATAGTTTTCTAGATAGCTTTAGAGATGACTTTTTTTATAAGAGATGGACTTCATCTGACAGGGAAGGGTGCTGCCGTTCTTACTGACAGAGAAAACTCAAAGGAGTACTACTACAAATACACATCCAAATAAATGTTCACCAATAATTTCAGACATAATTAAATGTGTATGTAAATGCCAGGAGCATAGTAAATAACAAAAAGTGAGTTAGACATTATGGTAGCAGATATTGATCCTCATGTAATAGGCATCACAGAATCATGGGCAAATAAAGATAATAATAGTAGATGCTGAGTTAGCACTGACAGGCTATGCAATGTTTAGGAAGGATAGACGAGAAATAAGGGGAGGTGGAGTACTTTTATATATTAAAGAATCTATCCAAGCATATGAAATAACACTAAAAAGTGAAGCAGATTGTTAGGAAGCAATTTAGTGTAACATAGTTACCAGGAACTCAACTTTAACAATACGAGTAGTTTATCGTAGTCCTAACATAGGACAAGAGGAAGATGTAAAATTACAAAAGGCAATAAGGGAGGTGAGCAAAGGGGAATGTGTTATAATGGGTGATTTTTACCATGGACATATACAATGGGGATCATTAGAGAGTGCTGGAGGTGACGACCACCAGTTTCTACTTCTAACACAGGATTGTTTCCTTACTAAACATGTCTTGGAACCAACCAGAGGTGGGAATGTGTTAGATTTAATTTTGTCTTCTCAAAATGAATTAGTTGACAATGTTAAAGTACACGAACCTTTGGGTTCAAGTGACCATAGCCAAATCCATTTTAATATAAAAGTAAAAACAGGGAATACATATAAAAAGCAATGGAGGAGGAACTTTAACAAAGGCAAACATAAAGTGATGAGAACATATCTAGCAAATATAGATTGGAATAATTTGCAGAAGAACAAGACAGCAACAGAGTGCTGAACTTGTTTAAAATATGAGATTGAGGGCATTATTGAGAAATTTGTTCCATTAAGAAAACAGTGTAAAAGGTCCAGAAAGAAACACCTGTCAAAAGAGGCTATTAGAAAAATTGCTCACAAACAGATGCTGTGGAGGGTATATAAACATGCTGGAAATGTAGAAGACTACACAAACTACAAAGAGGTACTTAACTTAGCTACAACTGAAATTACAAAATCTAAAAGAACCTTTGAAAAAAAATTGGCAGGTAATATAACAAATGACAGCAAGTGTTTCTATGCTTATGTAAGGAGTAAACAGAAAGTTCAAGATAAGGTCGGACCACTGGAAAACAACAGTGGAAACATAACTTCAGACGGGTTTCAAATGGCAGAGGTCCTGAATGAGTATTTCAGCTCAGTTTTTACCACAGAAGATATCAGCTCACTCCCAGTTCCATTTACTAAATTTGAGGGCAATACATCAGAACATTTAGAGCAGTTATTTGTAACACCTGAAACTAGAGCAAACAAAATTAAGAAGGTGAAAGATAATAAATCACCTGGAGTTGATGGGATACCACCAAAACTGCTTTAAGAAATTGTTGAGCAAATTAGTGCACCACTTGCAAAGGTGTTTAACTTGTAACTAGAAGAAGGAATAGTTCTTTCAGAATGGAAAGAAGCAAACATTACACTGCTATTTAAGAAAGGATCAAAGAACAAACCAGAAAATTACAGACCAGTGAGTTTAACATCAGTTGTATGTCAATTACTCGAAACATTAATTAGAGACCACATGGTGGAATTCCTGGTAAAACATAAATTAATAAATACATCTCATTTAATAAATACATCTCAACATGGGTTGTCTAACCTATCTCTCATGTTTTTTGGAAGAAATTACAAGTGGGTCGATGTCAGGTCACCAGTGGATGTTGTCTACTTAGATTTTCAGAAAGCTTTTGATAAAGTGCCACATCAAAGATTGTTACTTAAACTAAAAGCCCATGGAATAGGTAATGATGTAATCAACTGGATAGAAAAGTGGCTTACCCACAGAAGACAGATAATAATAGTAGACAGTGATATTTTAAACTGGAAATCTGTTTTGAGTGGGGTACCACAGTGATCAGTATTAAGCCCTATACTCTTTTTAATATATATATATATATATATATATATATATATATATATATATATATATATATATATATATATATATATATATATATATATATATATATATATATATATATATATATATATATATATAAATGATTTGGAAGATGATATATCTAGCAAAGTACTGAAATAAATTTGCAGATGACACAAAAGTATTCAGAAAGGTTACTAATGATACAGATAAACAAAGTTTACAGGATGATCTAGATAAATTAGTTAAATGGTCAGAAAAATGGCAAATGCTATTCAATTTTGGAAAGTGTAAATGCATACACATAGGACATGAAGCACGGACGAAGAATATAAAAAGGGGGATGCTGTACTAGGTAGAACCACACAAGAATAGGACTTAGGTGAAACATTTAGTGCTGACATGAAAGTTTCAGAGCAATGTTGGATTGCTGCTTTGAAGGGAAATCAAATTCTAAGGCTAATTAGGAGAACTATCACATATAAGGAGAAACCGCTAATTGTACCCCTGTACAAAGCAATAGTTAGACCACATTTGGAATAGTGTATACAAGCATGGAGGCTGTATTGTAAGAAGGACATAGACAAGCTAGAAAGAATGCAATGAAGAGCAACTAAAATTATTCCAGAATTGAGAGACCTTAGTTATGAAAGCCGCTTATTACAATGTGGTTTGACAAAACTAGAGACCAGGAGACTAAGAGGAGACCAAATAGAAGTGTTTAAAATAGTGAACGGTTTTGAGGATGTTGATAGGAATATATTCTTCAAACTTAAAGAAGGCAGTAGAACCAGAGGACACAAAGCAGCATTAGTTAAGAAACAGTGTAGGTTGGACATGAGAAAGTACTCTTTCTCACAGAGGGTATACGTGAATGGAACAAAATGCCAAATGAATGTGTTAATGCTAGTAGTGTAAGGGCTGGCTACATGTAGATAATAAAATTGTTGGACTCTCGATAAGCCAATGGCTTCCTTGTCTGCTTGCCATCTGGAATTTGTTGTTTGGGATGGCAATCTTGTTAAATCTTGTTAAATCTATAACTGAAGTGTATTTCATTAAGTTGCAATACATATACTTCTAATTCATTGAATTTAGCATTAACAGATTGAATGTTGTTGCTTAATATTATTATTATGTTATTTGTGTTTGCTAAGAGATTGAAATTGTTGTTGTCGTAATATGAGGAATGGTGTTTATATTAGTGTTTGAAGCAGGTAGTTGATATAATTTTGTTGTATGCCTCCTAAATGTCTTTAAAATAATTCCTCATTTAGCAGAATGTTCATATTAGTCATTGAATTTTTTTAATATATTTATAATTACCAGTGTAGAGTTACATGATGTGAAACGTATCTCTGATATCATTGCTGTCAAACATGCATACATGTGATGCGAGTCATTGACTTTGAGTGTGTAAATATCTGATTGTTAACGGTTCGTCTATATTTGGTGTTAGTGGTTATATTTATGGTGTGTAGTATTGCAGTAATTTGGGAGCTTATCATAGGTATAAAACAAAAGGGTACAATAAAAAGAAAAAGAGTGCCAATTGTTAATGATGAGCAAAATGGTAGATCTGAAAGATGCTAAGAGCAGTATATTATTATTATTGCCTGACTATAGTACTTAATATGATAGTAAAGTATATTCAAGTAGTATGATAATGTTCAGTTATTTGCACCAGGAAAACGGTATTAAAAAATGTCAGATGTTTGACAGCCTTAACATACTCTAATATACGATTTGCAAGGAATAAAAATATAAAACAAAAGGTAAACTTGTTTGGTTTAGACAGTTAACGCGGCATTTGGTATACGTCTGAAGACTTAATATTTAACAAGATTTAACAAGATTTGCCATCCAAGCCAAAGGCCCAGATGGCAAGTGGACAAGGAAGCCATTGGCTTATCGAGAGTCCAACAATGTTCATCTACTTATAGCCCGCCCTCCTGAGATATGTGTCAACCTTGTTTTTAAACATATTCACGCTGCTAGCAGTTACACAATCTGTAGACAATTTGTTCCATTCATTTATTGTCCTCTGTGAGAACGAGTGCTTCCTGATGTCCAATCTACATTGATCCTTTACTAATTTTACCTCATGTCCTCTAGTTCTGCTATCCTTCTTGAGTGAGAAAAACATATTTCTATCAATATTTTCATACCCATTCAATATCTTAAAAACTTCAATCTGATCTCCTCTTAACCTCCTTGTCTCTAGAGTTGTTAAACCACATTCTTTCAAGCGTTCTTCATAACTAAGGTCTCTCAGTTCTGGAATCATTTTAGTTGCTCTCCTTTGTATGCGTTCAAGCGTATCTATATCCTTCTTACGATATGGTCTCCATGCTTGTATACAGTATTCTAAATGAGGTCTAACTATTGCTTTATAAAGAGGTATAATTAACTTTTTTCCCTTGTATGTTATGTTTCTTCTAATCAATCCAATAATTTGATTACCCTTTGAAGCTGCAATACCGCACTGCTCTGAAACTTTCATATCAGCGCTTATTGTAACTCCTAAGTCCTTTTCTTTTACAGTAGTACCCAGAACAGTATCTCCCATTTTATAGTTTACATTCAAGTTCCTATGTCCTGTATGTAGGCATTTACATTTCCCAAAATTGAACATCATCTGCCATTTCTCAGACCCTTTCACTAATCTGTCTAGATCGTTTTGTAAATGTTGTTTATCACCATCAGTATTAACCTTTCTAAACAGTTTTGTGTCATCCGCAAATTTCAGTACATTACTTGTTATACTGTCGTCCAAGTCATTGATATAAATTAAGAATAATATAGGTCCTAATACTGATCCTTGAGGTACCCCACTCAAAACCGATTTCCAATTTGAAACTTCTCCATCTACTACAACTCGTTGTCTTCTGTCAGTCAGCCATTGTTCTATCCAGTCAGTTATGCTATCTCCGATACCATGGGCTTTTAATTTAAGTAGTAATCTTTGATGTGGCACTTTGTCAAAAGCTTTCTGAAAATCTAAGTAGATAATATCTACTGGCGATCCCACGTCTATCCACTTAGTGATTTCTTCCAAAAAACATAACATATTTGTTAAGCATGACCTCGCTTTAAGGAATCCATGTTGAGATGAATTTAATAATTTATGCTTAACGAGGAATTCCACCATATGGTCTTTAATTAACCTTTCTAATAATAATAATTTACAAATCACTGACGTTAAACTCACTGGTCTGTAATTCTCTGACTTATTTCTCGAACCCTTTTTAAATAATGGTATGATGTTTGCTTCTTTCCATTCAAACGGAACAACTCCCTCTTTTAATGACAAGTTGAATACTCTTGCAAGTGGTATACTGATTTGTTCTACTGTTTCCATTAGTAATTTTGGAGGAATCCCATCCACTCCCGGTGATTTGTTATCCTTCATTGCCTTTATTTTCTTAGCTACCAATTCTGGAGTTACAACTAACGGACCTAAATAGTCAGATTTAGCCCCCTGAAATTTAGCATCAGCAACTGGTAATGAACTAATATCTTCTTTGGTAAACACTGAACTGAAGTAACCATTTAGGTCTTCCGCCATTAAAAACCCCTGTGATATTATATTTCCAGCACTGTCTTCTAGAGGTCCAACCTTGTCTTGTACGTTTTGTTTACTCCTGACATATGCATAAAAACTCTTGCTGTCATTTTTTATGTTACATGCTAGTTTTTGCTCATAGCTTCTTTTAGATTGTGTGATTTCAGTTGTAGCTGCATTAAGTGCCTCTTTGTATTTTGCATAGTCTTCGTCCAAAATGACAACCAATGTCTATCAATAGTAATGTAACAATGTATACGATTGTCATAATGCAGTAAACAAAACTAAGACACAAAAGTGTATTATTTGGTTAAGACAGCTAATGTTATACGGTGGTTCAGAAAGTATAAGGCTGAAGACTTAGTATGACATTAACTCTGGTCAGTGTAATGTGGCAATGTTTAACTATTTGCACGAAGAAAAAGACATATTAAGGAAGATGTCAGGTGTTTAACAGCATTAATAAAATAGAAAATATTATTGCCATAATACACAGAGCGAGACTCAAACACAAAGTAACCTTTTTTGGTTTGGTTGGCAAATGTCATTCAGATAGTATAGCAAGTTTGACAACTTAATATTATTTCAAAGTATATTCAACGTTAAGTGATGTATAATGATCAAGGGCATTAGTACATAGATATATCTGTCTGAGATCTAACATGTCGTACCCGGTTGGTGCGGTCTTTTGTCATTATGTTACCACCGGTAGTCCAACTATCATTCACCTTATGGTCTTTCTTCAGGCTCCTCGTCATACTGGCTAGCGTAGCTCGGCGGGCGGTCAAATCTTCGTTGATAAATATCATGCTGTCACGATGTTGCGCGTTGAACGTTTTCAAGTTGAAGCGAAAGCGAATGATAATTGCTCGCTGTCTGGGCCGGCCGTCAGAGTCAACCCTCGGCAGCAGCCGATGGCTGCGTTCGATGTGCTCAGGTAGAATGGGTGGTTCCAGTTGTACATCGCCGTTGATTAACCACATTAGTCGTTGGGTAGTCGCCACACTTCCATGGGGATGCTATCTAGTCCTGGGGCTTTGCCAAGTTTCATTTGTTTGATAGCAATGTTGACTTCTGTTAGTGAGAAGGTGTCGTTATTAATGTTGGGGTTGGTCTCATAGATTGGATCAAATCGATGGTTGAATGTGCTCGTATCATCTGAAGAGAGCAATTGCTTGAAGTGAGTTTTACAAGCATGCAAACGATCTTCCCCTTATATAAAGATGGTTTTTGATGAACAAAAATATCATTAGCATTCTCTTAATTTGTTTTATTAAATAAATTCAGAGAATGCTTATAATTATCACCAGTAGAAGCATTCTCTGAATGGCGTACCTAGTCTCTCAGCATTATAATTCAATCACATGTCATTGTACGATAATTACACGTTGGACCACTTTGTAGGTTAACCCGATAATTGTCGAATATGATGATGACGACGACGACGATGACACGAGTCAGCCAGCGACTTCAGATCCAGAGCCCCCTGTCGTAGTGAACCAGCCTTAACACACCAGTACGAACAACGAAGCCGGATGTAACGTACTAGTACGAACGTTTATTGAACACACGCAACACGTGTACAAGTAGCTAGTTCGGTGTGTTGAAATGCCATATCTGAAGTATTGCTACTTATAAATATATAGTTCTGTAGCAATATTCTCAACGCTATTTCAAGAGCCGAAAGAAAAGAAATTGTGTGCGCACAGGTTTGGCGCAGCTAATACATGGTATGTTTGTCTTCCTGATTGCGTATATGTTTAAACGCTTCTTTTTTTCAAGAAATGGTTGAGATTGGGTATGTTAATGATTGATAGGAATGTTTCTAAAGGGGTATTTATGACTTCATATTTCAATCATGGTACTTAATATTATTAAATAATCATGATAGATGCAATGCATTATATTAGCATTTATATTTTATGATAATATGGGAATTCAAACTGACTTATTTCCAATATGATTTTTATAACCCAAGATTATAATCATTTCAATAAAACCAATATATGGTTGCCTTCTTTATTTACAAATGCGTTAGTGTTTCGTGGCGTAACACGTTTCGCATATTTAGAGTCGTGCCTTCATAAAAAGATATTTATGATTGTTAGTTATGCGATTTGGATTTGTATCGACTCAGCTATCAGTGCATCTTCAACATATAAAACGGACATTGTCATCAGTGTTTGGAGACACATGCCATGTCACACAGATGAGGAGGTTGTCTAGCTTAGCACCGACATGTTTTGGTAATTGTATATAGCTTGGTTTTATGACATAAACCTGTGTTCTATTTTTGTTTGTGCGTGAGTTTGTGAATTGTAACACTAGATACTAGTGCTCTCACGGTTCCGGTTTTGGAACCGAAACCGTGAGTCCCAAAGGGTACACCGGGTCTTGGTTCTACATCCTTCCAGACCAGCAACCGTCACAGCACTAGTTATCAGCAATAAACTCACACATTCTTGATATTATAAAATGAAATCTAATGTCCACTGTCCTCTCGCGTGTTGACTATAACGGGATGAAGCTGACTTGAACTCTGTCGTTTTTTGTCTTGAAATAAAACTTGTTCAGTTATGTAGTTGCTTGTGATTGACCTATTTTACATCTTTGTTTGTGCTTTAGGAGTTTTAGGAATTTTCACATCTCCCCTCTTTCAAGAGTAGTCAACTCCCAGTCTCTTATACTGGAACCGTGGCAGATCTGTGCTGTGAATACAGGGTCATCAAGAACCACGATCCGTACATACTATGCCGTCATGTCATCACAAAAATTACAGGCACTCAATACCAAGGAAGACGAGGAACAAAGAATATAGAGCACAGGTTTATGTCACAAAACCAAGCTATATACAATTACCAAAACATGACGGTGCTAAGCCAGACAACCTCCTCATCTGTGTCACTACCACAGGCAGCTCTGGCTGCGGTTGACTCCTCCCTCGCAACTCGCAAGTCATGTTTTCGCTTACTTGCAGCTGCCATAGCATTTCGAATCAGTTTCTCAGACACATTCATTTTGTGACATGGAACCCCAATGTTTATTTTGCATGTGAGCAGGGCACACACAGTGCCATTGCCTATTGATGGCCTGAACGTTGTGTCAATTCAATTTCTTCAAGTCGCCACTGTTTGCATTTGGATCTAACTTTCAGAAAACCATGTTACAAAATGTATTCCAATTCAGATGTCCCTTTAGGAAATATTCCCCTCACCTAATCCCGCATTCCACGCGGATTAATCTTGGGCTAACGCAGATAATCACCGTCACTCTCCTAATAGCAACGATCATTGGAACATGTCAACGCGTATCTCGATCAAATCTCAAAATTAAACCAAAATATTATGCCCTAACTTTGAATCCCCGAATTAAATTCCCACCCAAAATCAAATTCAAATCAGACATTGTTACACATCTGTACCTCAGCAGACTGATAGCACTCTCAGGCGACATCCACCCAAACCCTGGCCCATACGGGCGCCCAATTCCAAATATTACCACTTCTCCATCTAGAAATGAGCAATCCATTTCTACCAACACCCAGTCTGACAGTTCCACGCTTACTACCCCAACACTCCACACATCACAAAATGCAGGCTTAATTTTCGCCCCAAACCCCCAAAACACTTCAACCCCCGAACGCCACAAGAAAACCCAAGGAAACACACTTAAAGGAATTTTGATAAACACCAACAGCGTTAAGAGCATAGAAAAAGCAACCCAACTAAAGGCAACTATTCAATATAATAATCCAGACATCATATTTCTAGTTGAAACTAAATTAGATGCAAACTATGCTACATACTCTTTCCTACCACCCAACTATGAGGCCATCAGAAAGGATAGGAATGTCCATGGCGGTGGAGTCCTTATAGCCTTCCGTGACAACATTGTAGCTGAACCCCTCCAAAATTTAAACTCAAATTGTGAAATAATTTGGACAAAAATTCACTTTGCACGAAACAAATGCATATACTTTGCATCTTATTATCGACCCCCAAATGACCACCTCCAATCCCTTGAAGCTCTCCACGACTCCCTAACTAAACTATATAGATCACAAAAAACTCCCCCTAACGTAGTCATAGCTGGAGATTTTAACCTCCATGATATCAACTGGACAAATCACCAGACCACTAATAACAGCACCGCCAGCAAGCATAACAAACTACTAGAAATAACTAACGACTTTGGGCTGCAGAACATGGTAAACGACCCCACACGCATCGCTTCTGGCAACATTCTTGACCTCATACTCACCTCAAATCCCTCCATTATCATCAACACCCACACCACTCCTGGTATGAGCGATCACGAATCCGTGACCTTCAATGTCAACTTAAACCCAGTTCGCAACAAGAAACCCCCCCACCAAGTTTATAGTTACAAATCAGCAGACTGGGACCAACTCAAAGACGACATAGACAAACTAAATCTTGAGTACTTCGACATCGACCCCAACTCACAGGATATAGACATAAACTGGACCTTTTTCCGCGAACGTCTGACTACCTTGATTAACAAAAACATACCTAGACGATACACAAAAGCTAAAACCCACCTCCCCTGGATAACACGTGAACTAATTAGAATGCAGAGAAGACGAAACAAAAGCCACAAAAAGGCAAAGCAAACTGGACTAAACGTGACTGGGAAAAAATTAAGGAACTCCGAAAGCAAGCTACTAAAGCATTAGCAAAAACCTACAAAGACTATGTTAACAACCACATTGGAGACAGCCTGAAAACTAATCCAAAACGATCCAAATCTTTGTATTTTGCATAGTCTTCGTCCAAAATGACAACCAATGTCTATCAATAGTAATGTAACAATGTATACGATTGTCATAATGCAGTAAACAAAACTAAGACACAAAAGTGTATTATTTGGTTAAGACAGCTAATGTTATACGGTGGTTCAGAAAGTATAAGGCTGAAGACTTAGTATGACATTAACTCTGGTCAGTGTAATGTGGCAATGTTTAACTATTTGCACGAAGAAAAAGACATATTAAGGAAGATGTCAGGTGTTTAACAGCATTAATAAAATAGAAAATATTATTGCCATAATACACAGAGCGAGACTCAAACACAAAGTAACCTTTTTTGGTTTGGTTGGCAAATGTCATTCAGATAGTATAGCAAGTTTGACAACTTAATATTATTTCAAAGTATATTCAACGTTAAGTGATGTATAATGATCAAGGGCATTAGTACATAGATATATATGTCTGAGATCTAACATGTCGTACCCGGTTGGTGCGGTCTTTTGTCATTATGTTACCACCGGTAGTCCAACTATCATTCACCTTATGGTCTTTCTTCAGGCTCCTCGTCATACTGGCTAGCGTAGCTCGGCGGGCGGTCAAATCTTCGTTGATAAATATCATGCTGTCACGATGTTGCGCGTTGAACGTTTTCAAGTTGAAGCGAAAGCGAATGATAATTGCTCGCTGTCTGGGTCGGCCGTCAGAGTCAACCCTCGGCAGCAGCCGATGGCTGCGTTCGATGTGCTCAGGTAGAATGGGTGGTTCCAGTTGTAAATCGCCGTTGATTAACCACATTAGTCGTTGGGTAGTCGCCACACTTCCATGGGGATGCTATCTCGTCCTGGGGCTTTGCCAAGTTTCATTTGTTTGATAGCAATGTTGACTTCTGTTAGTGAGAAGGTGTCGTTATTAATGTTGGGGTTGGTCTCATAGATTGGATCAAATCGATGGTTGAATGTGCTCGTATCATCTGAAGAGAGCAATTGCTTGAAGTGAGTTTTACAAGCATGCAAACGATCTTCCCCTTATATAAAGATGGTTTTTGATGAACAAAAATATCATTAGCATTCTCTTAATTTGTTCCAACCTACAAAGACTATGTTAACAACCACATTGGAGACAGCCTGAAAACTAATCCAAAACGATTCTGGTCATTTATTAAGGCAAATAAACGAGAAAACATTGGCATCCCCATACTTCGAGTAAACGACCAACCAATAATTAATGATCGAGATAAAGCAAATGCCCTAAACAACCAATTTAGCTCTGTATTTACCCAAGAAAACCACCCCATCCCCCAAATAGCCCCCTCTACTTACCCCAACATCCCCCTTCTCGAAATTGGCATAGATGGCGTAATAAAGCAGCTGGAAAATCTAAACCATAATAAAGCTACAGGCCCAGATGAACTCCCAGCAAGAGTCCTTAAAGAAACTGCAAAGCAGATAGCTCCCATCATCATCCAAATTTTCCGACAATCATACAACACAGGTAAACTTCCTAATGACTGGCTACAAGCATTAGTAACTCCTATACACAAAAAGAGCCATAAATCTGACCCAGCTAACTACAGACCCATATCACTAACCTGCATCCTCTGTAAAGTAATGGAACATATCATCCTAAGCAACATGTGGAAACACCTGCACAAGCATAACATCATTCTCCACTTCCAACACGGATTCCAGTCGGGACTGTCTTGTGAATCTCAACTCATTGAGACAGTCCACGACTGGATGACTGCTATGGACAACAAGACCCAAATTGACGCAATCCTGCTTGACTTTGCTAAAGCCTTCGACAAAGTGCCTCACCTACGTCTTCTATCAAAATTGACCTCCTACGGAATCACTGGAAACACTCAAAATTGGATCAAATCTTTTCTATCCAACCGCAAACAGAGAGTCTCAGTTAACGGTGCCCTGTCGGACATCACAGATGTCACATCTGGTGTCCCACAGGGTTCAGTTCTAGGACCTGTCCTCTTCTTACTCTACATAAATGACATAAATGGGAACATCAAATCTTCTATACGCCTTTTTGCAGATGATAGTATTATATATCGTAAAATTTCTTCCAAAACCGACCATGAGATTCTCCAAACTGACCTTAGCCAACTCCAAACATGGTCAGACAAATGGCAAATGGAATTTAATGTATCTAAATGCGTCCACCTTCCAATAACAAACAAAACTAAACCCAGCACACACAAGTACTCGCTTTCTGGCCAGCCATTATCCACCGTATCCAGCCACTCATACCTCGGAGTAAAATTGGATTCCAAATTAACCTGGACAAATCACGTCACTGACATAACTTCAAAATCTTCGAAATGTTTAGGCATGATTAAACGAACTCTTGGCCCATGTAAACCCGAAGTTAAGCAAACAGCGTACAACATGCTAATCCGGCCAAAACTTGAGTACTCTTCACCCATATGGAATCCCCACACCTTTTCACAAGTTAAAAGCCTTGAAAGAGTGCAACACTCTGCTGCCAGATTTGTTAAAAATGATTACAGACGGAACACAAATCCAGCAGATCTAATTACTGCCCTTGGATGGCCAACCCTCGAACGAAGGCGCATTATCAAACAAGCCACTACCTTCTACAAAATTCTAAATAACATTATTGAGATCACCCCCCCTCCGGGCCTACTAAATCGCTCTCGAACCCGTGGACAATACATAGCCCCCAAGTGTCGTATAAATGCAATGGGCTTTACATTTTATCCCAGAGCCATTCGCATATGGAATATGATTCCATCAAAAATTACCAACAAAATCATTTCAAGAAGCTATTATGGAACTCCCTTTCACCACACCTCCTCACCTAAACTGCCTTTAAAACTTATCCATGGTGTGGGTATGGAGACTGTCTATGTGTGCATGTGGCAAGGCAGCGACAGTATCCATACACACAACCAACCTATTAAAATTTTTCGTTAAACATCCTATACATAAAATAAATAAAACTATCAGATAAAAACCATTTCAGCAACATTAATGATACTAGTCTTTTAATCGAACGTACCACCCACAGCGCATGCGCACAGTCCACCACAAACTCCTGCGTTAGCCCAAGTTTGGGCTGTTTGGAGTAAACCACTTGAGACTTGAGACATGTTGCTTCACATCGTTTCGCCCACTGTGCCCGATCCCAATCTCGGTGTTACAGTAGGTCCCGGGTGTTCTTTTGCAGCTCACAATCCCGGGGAAATCGGTTGCCCATTCAGCATTGAATTTCGAATGGTGTCGTCTTTTCTTCGCACTGGAGTCTCCAGACTGAGATATGCTCACGATTTAAAATACTGTACAATGGCCTCTCAAAATAGCTTCTCAAAATGTTGAAAAGTTTACCATTCAGATTCACCCGGGTTATGAAGATTGAAAATCGGTAGAAACAAATTATACCGTGAGATATCGGTCTGGCGGTAGATTTCGGCACTAAAGCGGTAGACCGTGAGATGATCCCAAATTGAAGATATCAACGAACCGGATTAGCGATAGGCTAAATTAGTTGAGGATGCAGTTTTAACTTTACTGTGGATAGCATTGCATTGCCAAATCGACTATCGCGATACATCAACAGTTCGATGTATCGCTACACCCCTACTGACAACGTAATGTACGATAAAACAGTTATCGGCATTATCGTAACTATAAAGAAGTAGCAGACGGGACACATTTTAGGCACAAACAGCACATTGGTGACTAGTGCAATTACAATTTTTTCCGACACAGTGGAGACGCGTAGTGTGCGATCCAAATATCAATGAACCTGGTTTGTTTAGTCTCGCATGGCTTAACCCGAACTGTAGCCTGCCCCAGACAGCCATGACTGTAACGTTGCCACTTACGCTGTCTTAGTTACCGTTACCAGTCTCTGTGTGTTAAACCTTAGGTAAAATGAATTCAAGAGTCAGTCCTGGAATGTAAGTACATTCTACTTGGGCCTGAAAATTATGATATGTTTATTACGGGCTTCGATCCTTCGGGTGAGATTTCGCCCTGGGAATTTGAGACCGTACGATAGACGCTTCGATTATTATGTTGTGTGCCGAGCGGCTGGCAGAAAATGGGACACTCGGTTAGTGGTGTTTGTTGCTGGCTCAACGTTTGCTGCGGTCCACGTAAGTAAACACTGCGTCCCACGTCATTAACACGAGAACACCCGGGGTAAGCACTTCGTCGTGCCATTCCAGGGGAAGTAGATATGACTACAACAACGGTAGACTTAAAGTGAAATTTCATTGTGTTCAGTATATAAGAAATCGGAACTCGTTAAAAACTGGTAAAAATACACAATACGCACAGAGCCTGTCTGGTGCAGTCACATGCAGGCACAACCCGTACTAAACGTCACATACAGGCGCAACCCGTACTAGACGCCACATGCAGGCACAACCCGTACTAGACGCCACATGCAGGCACAACCTGTACTAGACGCCACATGAAGGCACAACCCGTACTAGACGCCTCATGAAGGCACAACCCGTACTAGACGCCACATGAAGGCGCAACCCGTACTAGACGCCACATGAAGGCACAACCCGTACTAGACGCCACATGAAGGCACAACCCGTACTAGACGCCACATGAAGGCACAACCAATATAGACTTACTGGAAATTACAAACACTACACAAATTTCAATCAGGCACATTAAAGAATTACACCTTTTTTATGTAATATATAAAAAAGTACAACAAGAGTTTGTATGCACACGTATAGAGTAAACAAAACATTCACGATAAGGTCGAACCACTTGAAGGTAATGCTGGATATATAATTTGGTGAGCGCCTAATCCAGGGATCAGCAAACTTTTTGGGACGAGGGCCAACATTTGGAGTGCTATGTTAAAGCGGCCCAAAGCTTTTAAGCACGGAAAAACACAGTCCACAAATATTGCTTTTATTATCTGCTTTGCCAGGCTAAAAAATATGGTACTGTACAAGTAGAACATGGAAACATTTTTGAAACAACGCAAGAGAAGTCAGCACATCTAATGAATGCAGTCAATGCGTAGGATGGTGCTGCATATTCTTCGACAACTGACCGAACTGTGGACAGAGCGAAGATATTGAGAGTCGCAGAAGATTCCTCAAACGTGTGTCCTTGAGTCGGCACCGGAGTTTGTTCTTGCTGTGATTCATAGCCGAAAATGTGCTGCCGAAAAGCAAAAAAAATTATGTGCTGCTTCTTCGATCAGTACTAGAAATCGCACAGGCACTTGCGCTGCCCAGAAAAGCACGAGATCGTCTTTCGCAGCATTAAACTAATTTTTTAGTCCTGGCACCACTTTGAAATCGATGAAATTGTCCTGCAACGCTGCTTCGTTGACTGCAAACGTTTGCGACAATGTATGGCAAATAGCTGGCTCCGCAGTAAAACGGCTTGCAAAGAAGCAGCAAACATCGTCGATAGCAGCGAAGTCAGGG
>OY759271.1:14457397-14463383 GCA_963662155.1 Lamellibrachia columna | reverse complement strand
CTACTGCTGCTGCTGTTGTTGCTTCTGCTGCTTCACTTGGTTTTGCAAGTCTAAAGAAGATGATGCCGATTCTGAAAACGATGAAGCTCCAGCCAATGTACATGTAAGCAACCAGCCCGAAATTGTTTTTATGATGGAATAAGTTAGTGAAATGTAAAATCCCCTCTCTCTTATCTCTGTGTCTATGTGTCTATGTTTCTGTCTCTATCTCTCTGTCGCTCTGTCTCGTTGTCTGTCTGTCTGTATGTATGTCTCCCCTTCTATCTATCTATCTGTCTGTCTGTTTGTCTGTCTGTCTTTCTTTCTGTTCGTCTATCTGTCTATCTGTCTTTCTGACTATCTGTCTGTCTGTATGTCTGTATGTATCTCTCTCTCTCTCTCTCTCTCTCTCCCCCCCCTCTCTCTCTCTCTCTCTCTCTCACTCACTCGCTTATATCCTCTCTTGCTCTCGCGCTGTATTGTCTGTCTGCCTCGCTCTGTCTGTGTCTATGTCTCTGTCTCTCTGTTTCTCTGTCTCTATGTCTCTCTCTGTCTGTATGTCTGTCTGTCTGTCTGTCTGTCTGTCTGTCTGTCTCTCTCTCTCTCTCTCTCTCTCTCTCTCTCTCATTGTGAAAGGATATTGAGAAAGTATCGACAACATCAAAAGGTTAGAATCACTCGACATGATCGTGTTCAGCACATCATTATATTTCTCTGATCGGAGCACTTCCGCATTTGTCACAATTCTCAAACAAGACGCCGATGTCTCACGATGGTGGTGATCCGAGGCAGGGACCCGTACAGTTCTTAGTTGGTCATGTGATTGCGCCATGACACGTTTACAGTTGTCCGCAGCATTCTTGCAGAGGTGCCATCCAGTGGATATTCTACGGTTTATTTTAACGACCATGAATCGCATCCATATATCAGTATCGGTTCGACCGTCGTCCTGAAAATCTTCAGTTTTGTGAGTTTGCAGATGGGCGCTCTCCAAACTTTGTCAAGGGCGTGAACTGCCGCCCATGTCTGGGCTTTTCTACACTGGATGTCATGTTGTGAGTTTCTGTAGGATCCTAGATATTTAAAATCCTCTACTTTCACTATATGACTCCCATCTGCGAGTGTACCCTATCATTAGCAGACATGTTGATTATACATGTATTTTGTTTGTTAGATTGAGAAATAGCCTAGACGCACTTTCCACTTTTGAAGTAAAAGTTCTGCTTCTTGTATCGTGTTAGCAATCAGAGCGATGTCATCAGCATAATCCAGATCAGAGAGATGACAGGCTGGATGTCTGGTGCTTCGGCATCTGGCGAGAGTTAGTCCTTCTATGACATCAATCGTAGTTCTTATGGTGTAGTTCACGACTATGATGATCAGGTTTGGGGCGCAAGGGTCTCTTTGAGAACTCCTGTGTTAATCTTGAAATTTGTAGTTTTTCCTTCGGGAATGCGTACTACGTCAGAGGTATTTTCATACGTTATCTGTACGGCTTTGACTATCTTCTCGGGGATGCCATGCGCATAAAGAATCAGGAACAGTTTGCTTCTATCTACTGAGTTAAAGGCTTTCTTGAAGTCGATGAAAACAATGGCAGCCTCTTTCTGGTGGTTTCTCATTTCATCGATGGTGCGTCTAAGAGCAAGCATTTGTGAAGATGTATATCGCTAGGGTCTAAATCCATTCTGGTTTGGGCGTAAGATCTTTTCTAGCTCAGGACGAATTATGTTAAGCAGGAGTCTATTGGAGACCTTTGCAGCAATCTGTGTTAGACTCTTCCTAAAAAAACTATCTTGGAATAAGTTATTCTAAGAGAGTTTTTTTAGGAAGCGTCAGGTCTCCTTTCTTAGATATTGATATGATACCCGAGATCTCCCATTACGGTGATCTATTCCCTAAGTATGTTTCGTTGCTGAACTTCAACAAATCTTTACTTATACAATACAATACAACACAACACAATACTCGTTTATTTGGGCCCATCTATACAAGCATATTATACAATGTGGTACATATAACATATACGTAATAAAGAGCCTGTATCGCATTTTTTATTATTGTATTCATGGGTAGTCAATTTTAATTTGTAATCCCTGTGTCGTAAATTGCGTTATCATTATTACGGGCCAGGGAGACTCATATTAAGGTCAAATTTGACCGCTATTATAGGAGCCATCTCTTTATTTATTAACCATTACATTATTTGTAGATCAATATTGTAGATACTTATATTATTCATTCAGCGCTCCAGTGTTTAAGTTTGATAGCAAAGCATCAGAGACACCAGGGTGGATTATTTTCCAGGTAGAAATATGACTGGCAAGAAAGAAAGCGTAGAATTATTCTGGGTCTTGGCAAATATAGTAGTTTGAAAGCCTATATTGCTCTTGGTAATTCAGTAGATAATGATTATTTACGTAATATGTGAATCGCTGTAGACTGTGAATTAATACCTTGGTTTTGATTAAATTCGAAACACTGTTTACTACGCAAATTTGTGTGTTGTTCTATTGAGGTGGATGTCATGTTTATCACGTGTATAGTGGTCATGAATGCTAATGTTTGGTTGAAATGATAAATGTTGAAGATATTGTAATGTCGTGACTGTTCACAGTAACAATATGCAATAATACATTATCCCTGTGTCTGGTTTTACAAGAGAAATAACGTATGCTCCCGAGTAAAGCACATGGCGTAAACTAATAGTGTTTGTTAGTATCAGTCCGTCTGTCTAAATGTATGCTTAGACAGTAAAACTGGCGACGAGGATGTCTAGACCGCTCGTGGGAGAACACGAAACAGTCGGAGCAGGCACTGCATTCGACAAATCGTTCTAGAATGCGACAGAAGTTCGACGCAAAAACGAGCTTGACATAGAAAACATCGACGGCAGCGCTCGTCAACGTAACATGTGCAAGGTCAGCGAAAAGGGCAAGTACAACAACACTGTCACTGCTCGAAGTTTGAACTGACATTTTCGCTAAAACAAAACATGGCGACAGCGTTACCCCAGTTTCCAGCGTTTGACATTTCGGGACCAGCAATCGGTCTACGGTGGGAGAAGTGGCTGTCACGTTTCAAACGGCTGCTGGTTATCAGCAAAATAACGGAACCAACCGACAAGCGAGCCTGGCTGTTACATTTTGTCGGCGAATAAGTCAATGATATCTTTGACACGATACCTGACAATGTCACGGATGCAGAGAACCACACAAGAAAAGGACGTGAAACATTTAGTACTGATATGAAAGTTTCAGAGTAATGTAAGAAGGACATAGACAAGCTAGAAAGAATACAATGAAGAGCAACTAAAATTATTCCAGAAGTGAGAGACTTTATAGTTATGAAAGCCGCTTAATAAAATTTGGTTTGACAACACTAGAGACCAGGAGACTAAGAGGAGACCAAATAGAAGTGTTTAAAATAGTGAACGGTTTTGAGGATGTTGATAGGAATATGTTCTTCAAACTTAAAGAAGGCAGTAGAACCAGAGGACACAAAGCAGCATTAGTTAAGTAACAGTGTAGGTTGGACATGAGAAAGTACTCTTTCTCACAGAGCCGAGGGTATACATGAATGGAACAAAATGCCAAATGATTGTGTTAATGCTAGTAGTGTAAGGGCGGGCTACACATAGATAATAAAATTGTTGGACTCTCGATAAGCCAATAGCTTCCTTGTCTGCTTGCCATCTGGAACTTGTTGTTTGGGATGGCAATCTTGTTAAATCGTGTTAAATATATAACTGAAGTGTATTTCATTAAGTTGCAATACGTATACTTCTAATTCTTTGAATTTAGCATTAACAGATTGAATGTTGTTGCTTAATATTATTATTATGTTATTTGTGTTTGCCAAGAGATTGAAATTGTTGTTGTCGTAATACGAGGAATGGTGTTTATATTGTAGTTGGTCGTTATGTGTTTGAAGCAGGTAGTTGAGAGAATTTTGTTGTACGCCTCCTAAATGTCTTTAAAATAATTCCTCATTTAGCAGAATGTTCATATTAGTCATTGAATTTTTTAAAGATATTTATAATTAGCAGTGTAGAGTTACATGATGTGAAACGTATCTCTGATATCGTTGCTGTCACACGTGGATACATGTGATGCGAGTCGTTGACTTTGAGTGTGTAAATGTCTGATTGTTAAAGGTTCGTCTATATTTGGTGTTAGCGGTTATATTTATGGTGTGTAGTATTGGAGTAATTTGGGAGCTTATCAGAGTTATAATAGTTATGTTAAGCTTTGAACGTTTTCAAGTTGAAGCGAAAGCGAATGATAATTGCTCGCTGTCTGGGCCGGCCGTCAGAGTCAACCCTCGGCACCAGCCGATGGCTGCGTTCGATGTGCTCAGGTAGAATGGGTGGTTGCAGTTGTAAATCGCCGTTGATTAACCACATTAGTCGTTGGGTAGTCGCCACACTTCCATGGGGATGTTATCTAGTCCTGGGGCTTTGCCAAGTTTCATTTGTTTGATAGCAATGTTGACTTCTGTTGGTGAGAAGGTGTCGTTATTAATGTTGGGGTTGGTCTCATAGATTGGATCAAATCGATGGTTGAATGTGCTCGTATCATCTGAAGAGAGCAATTGCTTGAAGTGAGTTTTACAAGCATCCAAACGATCTTCCCCTTATATAAAGATGTTTTTTGTTGAATTTTTTTTTATTATAAGCATTCTCTTAATTTGTTTTATTAAATAAATTCAGAGAATGATTATAATTATCACCAGTAGAAGCATTCTCTGAATGGTGTACCTAGTCTCTCAGCATTATAATTCAATCACATGTCTTTGTACGATAATTTCACGTTGGACCTCTTTGTAGGTTAACCCGGTAATTGTCGAATATGACGATGACGACGACGCAAGTCAGCCAGCGACGTCAGATCCAGAGCCCCCTGTCGTAGTGAACCAGCCTTAACACACCAGTACGAACAACGAAGCCGGATGTAACGTACTAGTACGAAAGTTTATTGAACACACGCAACACGTGTACAAGTAGTTAGTTCGGTGTGTTGAAATGCCATATCTGAAGTATTGCTACTTATAAATATATAGTTCTGTTGCAATATTCTCAACGCTATTTCAAGAGCCGAACGAGAAGAAATTGTGTGCGCATAGGTTTGGCGCAGCTAATACATGGTCTGTTTATCTTCCTGATTGCGTATATGTTTTCAAGAAATGGTTGAGATCGGGTATGTTAATGATTGATGGGAATTTTTCTAAAGGGGTATTTATGACTTCATATTTCAATCATGTTACTTAATATTATTAAATAATCATGATAGATGCAATGCATTATATTAGCATTTATATTTTATGATAATATGGGAATTCAAGCTGACTTATTTCCAGTATGATTTTTATAACCCAAGATTATAATCATTTTAACAAAACCAATATATGGATGCCTTCTTTATTTACAAATGCGTTAGTGTTTCGTGGCATAAATCGTTTCGCATATTTAGAGTCGTGCCTTCATAAAAAGGTATTTATGATTGTTAGTTATGCGATTTGGGTTTGTATTGACTCAGCTATCAGTGCATCTTCAACATATAAAACGGACATTGTCATCAGTGTTTGGAGACATATACCATGTCACACAGATGAGGAGGTTGTCTAGCTTAGCACCGACATGTTTTGGTAATTGTATATAGCTTGGTTTTATGACATAAACCTGTGTTCTATTTTTGTTTGTGCGTGAGTTTGTGAATTGTAACACTAGATACTAGTGCTCTCACGGTTCCGGTTTTGGAACCGAAACCGCGAGTCCCAAAGGGTACACCGGGTCTTGGTTCTACATCCTTCTAGACCAGCAACCGTCACAGCACTAGTTATCAGCAATAAACTCACACATTCTTGATATTATTAAATTAAATCTAATGTCCACTGTCCTCTCGTGTGTTGACTATAACGTGATGACGCTGACTCGAACTCTGTCGTTTTTTATCTTGAAATAAAACTTGTTCAGTTATGTAGTTGCTTGTGATTGACCTATTTTACA